>BJBW01006232.1:0-11382 GCA_004320125.1 Scolopax mira
ATAATAGATTTAAAGGTTAAAGAGAGCACTTTCTCTGTGGTCATCTCCAGAAGTAATACATTTAAAGCTTACGTACATCGTTCCTAGACGACGTATCTCTAAATAGCGGTGAGGGTCATTTTTGATTTTACTTTGGGGTTGGTTTAAACTCCTTATTTGGTATCATTTCCCTCAGGAGGAATCCAAATCTCAGCCTCCCGTTCCCAGCTCATCTTCTCCTCCAGCCACAACGTTTCCGTACGTCCGAGAAGTTCAGTCTCCACTGTGCTTTCCAAACATCAGCTCATTAAAGAAATGAGGATGTTTTTCACACTTATTACTCCACAGTCGCTGCTGCTCAGCTCTTTTTTATATTTCTTGACTGCCCACATCCCTGCTGGAAGGGTTTTTTTGTGAAACACAGAATGATACGGGGTTGGAAGGGACCTCTGGAGATCATCTACTCCAACCTCCTCCCAAAGCTGGGCCACCCAGAGCAGGTCCCACAGGAACGTGTCCAGGTGGGGTTGGAATGTCTCCAGAGAAGGAGACTCCACCACCTCTCTGGGCAGCCTCTGCCAGGGCTCTGCCACCTTCCCAGGAAAGAAGTTCCTCCTCATGTTGAGTTGGAACTTCTTATGGTCAAGTTTGTGCCCATTTCCTCTTGTCCTCTCCTTGGGAATCACTGAGAAAAGACCAGCCCCATCCTCCTGACACCCTGCCACAAAGTATTTATGACTGTTGATCCCCCCTCAGTCTTCTCCAGACTCAAAAGACCCTCCTGCTTTCTTAGGCAGGTTTTAAACTGTGTTGGAAAAATAAGGAATAATTACAGAATGGAACAGAAAGGAACTGGAATGGAATAGAATAGAATGGAAACAATGGGAAGAAGAAGGGGGAAAGGGAGAGGGAAGGAATTAGAATGGAACAGAATAGAATAGGAATTAGAATAGAACAGAACAGAATAGAAGAGAAATAGAATAGGACAGAATAAGAATAAAAACAGTATTGGAATGGAATGGAATGGAATGGAATAGAATAGAATGGAATTAGAACCAGGTCAGAATAGAACACAATTACAACAGAATTAGGACCAGAATGGAATGGAATGGAATGAAGCAGAACCGAATGGGATGGAATGGGATGGAATTAGAATAGAGACAGACTGGAATCAGAGTAGAAACAGACTGGAATCAGAGTAGAAACAGAGTATTTTCAGCTGGAAGGGACCTAGTTTAACTGCCTGATCACTTCAGGACTGACCACAGGTTAAAGCCCGTTATTTAAGGACAGTCTTCAAACACTCCTGTTAAGCCCAACCAGGCTTGGGGCATCCACCACCTCCCCAGGCCACTTGTTCCAGGGTTACACCCCCCTGTCAGTGAAGAAATGCTTCCTCACGTCAAGTCTGAGCATTATAGATCATGCTTACAAGGGGGGAAAAATACCTCCCACGCCAACTGAATGTTTCACAGATGATAAAAGCCCCTAAAAGGGATATATTGCACCTGTTTAATGCACCCTGTCCAGCCTGAAAAGGAGCATTACCTCTTGATATTGCTTTATCATAAAAGGGCCAAATCCCTCCTCATCCTCCAACCAGCCAGCGGTGCCAGAGGGGGATGATGTACAGCTCAGCCCTTATCCTCCCAAAATTTAGAATAAATTCTAGCCCATTTTCATGTACACTTTGTAGAGGAGCAACGTTAAGCAGCTGAGGTAGATGGAGGCTGACAGGATGGTTCATCTCCCCGGCCGCGTCGGGAGTGGATCGCTTGCAGTCGGTGCCTCCAGACTCAGATGGCCAAGAAATAGGAAAAAAAAAAAAAGGAAGAAAAAAAAAAGGGATTTTGCAATATGAACATCTGGCTCCTGCTTGTCTCACGTCTGCCACAGAGCATCCCAAGGCAAATCTCCACCTGTCTGCATCCTCCTCCTCGGCAGAAGGCAACGGAGGCACCAAAAGCAGAGGGAAAAGAAGAAAAACTTCCTAAAATTTAATTTGACAGCCTGAAAAATCACAAAGGCTTGATTCTTTTTGCCAAATGGCTTTAATTTGGAGACTGCTACATTCATCCAATGACTGATCTTTCTGGAAATGATGTAAAACTCTTTGATGAGAAGCTTGTTTCCTTCAGCAGACCCTTTTCTGACCACAAAGAAGGGTCAACAGAAAATTGCACCATTGGGTGAGCACCTCTAAGAGCTGGCAGCTAATGTAAAGCCCTTGGGATAAAATAATTTAGGGAAAGGACAGAGAAACAAGATTAAAAACTAAAATCAACGTGATTTTAAAAAGTATAGCTCTGAAGTACCCATCCACCCTACATCCTACCCATGGAGCATCTCCGGCAGCCACGTATCGGTGGCTTGAAGTGGTGTGAAATGAAGTGATGGGTTAGGAGTGGAGATCCTCATACCCTCTATCCCACCTCTTCTGCCAAAAAAATATATTCTCTGAGGCTGCAGAGAGTTGTTCTTTCTTTTTGCCAGCGACCACAGGAGGCCAAAAGAAGAGCAGAGTTTTGCCCAGCAAATATTAAACCGTATAATTATTGACAGGGGAAAAGAGCTACGGATTAATCCTCAGCAAAGTGTTCCAAAAGATGATTCTGTGCCAAATGTGGACTTCAAGTCTATGATCCACAGCAATTTCTAGCCAGAGCCACCTTCTCCTTTGTTAAATTCGATATAAACCTCTGTATTTTATTAATGATTAAGAAAACTCTTCCTGCTGATCACTCATAAGTATTTTTTAAAATCTCGTTCTGATTTTCTGGATGATTCTGAATATGACCTTATAATAACAGCTAAGATTTTGGGGTTTAGGTATAGATATAAACACACACCAAAGAAATGACACAAAAATCCAGATTCAGTACCTGTCTTAACTTTTCCTGGCAGAATGTTACTGGTCCTACAAAAAAATTCCCCCTCTATTCACCAAAGGGGGATTAAATCTCTACAAAACGTGACCAAAAAAAATTCCTCTTCTACCCTTAGTTCCAGTTATTTCCTTGCTTTTCTCTGTATTTTAAAATGGGAAGAGGAAATAAAGTTGAATACGGTTTTAATTGGATAAATCTATAGCTATTTACGCTCTCCTGATTTGCTAATTAGTACCCAGGATTTAAAAAAAATTACAGAAAGGGAAAACACACCAATATTTAAAGCAAGGAAGCAAAGATGTAAACAAATAACATAAATAGCCCCCAAGAGTTACCTTCATGCTGGTGCTTGAAAAGAGTGGAGAAAAAACCTCTAAGAGAGAAAAAAAGCTCTAAAAAAAATCCAAACAAAACCTAAACACCTTGAATTAAAAAAAAAAAGGAGCAAAATCTCAGCTTTCCAGGTCCTGGCCTCCAGCTGTGGAGCCAAACAGATGTGAGGATTTCACTTCACTTCGGATACGCGGGTTCCCAGCTTTTCCCACCTCCTACAGCCCCAAAGAGCCCCAACCGGTTCCACGTCCCTCTCTTTTTCTCTAATAAAACTCCCCTATTTCAAGAATACCTTTTAATAATACCTTAAAATACCTTTTTTTCACCTGTCCCACAGGGGACCGGGTTTAAAACCCATATTCTGATGGCGAGAGGGATGTCGTGGGAGGTCTCCCTCTTGATTTGACCATCCCAAGCCCCGTCCCCCCCCCCTCCATACCCTCCCCCCCACCCCGTGGCTGGTTTTTAAGGTTTTTTTCTGAGTTTTTTAAACGTCAACGATGGCCACAAAAGGTCACGGGCCGCGGATCGGCCGCTCTGTGACATTTTAACTGGAGAATAAGCAGGGAAAAAAACCAAAACAAAGGGTCGGAAGAAGACGACGCGCCCAGACACCGATGCCCTTTGGGGCTAAAAAGGAAAATTTCCAAAGCGACCCGAGCTGGGTGAGTTTAAAAAACCAAAAAAAACCCCAGAAATAAAAATCAGACTCTACGTTCGACGGCAGGAAAATGAGCAGTGGAGGGAGAAAAGATCAAACTGACAGGTACAAGCTGTTCCCAGTCTAAATGTCTCTTAAACTGCAGTTTATCCTCCTGAATGAGCTTTGAAGCTCCTTGGGAGGGGGGAAATCTCCAAAAATCCCAGGGGACAATGCCTCGGGTGGGGTTGTCTGTCCTTTTCTTTCAGGTTTTGAAGAGGGAGCTTTTCCACCCCTAAATGGGCCCATCGTTTAAATCGGAAGGAAAGCTTCTAGGGCTCCAATAAATGGTAGGAATGAATGAAAAGAAAAGAAAGAATCTAAATAAACCCCTTCAGAATATATACAGTAACAGCAGTGAACATCATTAACACCTCTTATGTGCAATATTATCTGGTGAAATAATATCAACCACTTCACCTGGGGGGGGGGGCGGATACGTAAAGACTTTTTTTTAAGAAAGGAAAACACAGGGTTTAAGAGAAAAAAAAGCACCTTTTGAGAAAACATATATATTTGTTGGAATAAACAAGCTGACAACAAACTTACCTGCACGTGGTGTGTTTAACCCATCAATAAAATGTTTCTTCCCCCCCCCTTTTCCCTCCCCCTCCCCTCTGGAATAATTCTGCTTCTCATTATTCCCCGACATGGTTCCATTTAATCAAAGAGCGGTTACGTTTATTGCAGCTGGTTAATCTGCAATCAGGGAACAGCTTCTCCTTGTTTAAGTGACACCAACGTTGCCAAAACCCCTCTGGAAAAAAAATCAGTGTTTCTCTCCAAAAACCTTTTTTTGGGGGGGGTGGAGGCGTTTCTGTTCTTATTTTAACGGGATCTCCCGGAAAAGCGAAGGGAAACTTCTGCAAGGGGCAGAGCGGGTGTGTTTAGATATAAAAAAGCTACCCAGAAAATAGAAATATTTAGGGAAATAGTGGCCTGGAGGTGCCAAGGCCGTGGCAGACTTACCCTGGAGTTGACCACTTCCAAGGAGACGTTCTGAGGCATCGCGCTGGGCACTAAAAAGGAAGAAAAGCAGAAAGAAATGGGAAATATTGCTATTAGCAATAATCTGCCTTTTTGGCATTCAAGTGCATTTTGGAATATATTTATTAGAGACAGGCAGAGGAGGGTATTCCTCCCAGTGGCACCAGTGCACCCTAAAACGATGGGTTTAGAATGATGCCTAAAGGGAAAACGAGAAAATCCTTTGTCTTAAGATATTATTTTAAAAAATAGTGTTTTACATCAAGGCTCTGCTTCTTGTACGTATTATAATCCACACCTGGGTTTATACAACTCCATTTCTGTTACATCCATTCCAATAAATACCATTGGGAAATGGGATGAATAATTATCACTGATGGCAAACACCAATTCAACCAGTAAGGGGTCAAGAGCATCAACTGCCCGATGCGAATACGAAGCTTGATTTGCCTTGATTTTTCTCCTTTATTTCATAGAGCATCATGGAATGATATGGGGTTGGAAGGGACCTCTGGAGAACATCTAGGCCAACCCCCTGACAAAGCAGGGCCACCCAGAGCAGGTCCCACAGGAACCTGTGTCCAACTGGGGTTGGAATGTCTCCAGAGATGGAGACTCCACCACCTCTCTGGGCAGCCTCTGCCAGGGCTCCAAGACTCTCACAGTAAAGAATTTCCTCCTCATGTTTAGGTGGAACTTCTTATGGTCAAGTTTGTGCCCATTTCCTCTGCTCCTGTCCCTGAGCACCACTGAGAAAAGACCATCCCCATCCTCCTGCCACCCTCCCTTGAAGAATTTGTAAGCATTGATCAGATGCTCCCCATCAGTCTTCTCTTCTCCAAACTCATAGGGGCACCTACAGGCTTTCTCCTTCCTTCATCTCTCCCCTATAAACCAAGACACATTAAATGTCTTTATTCCTCCTTTACGTAGGCTGTTATTTTCCCTCTGCAGGAGTTATTGGTTGCTATTTTATTGTGCACCTTCCAGCAGAAAAGGACCTTAACCCTGGGAAAGGTCTCTGCCTTTTATAGAAGGCAGAAGAAGAGAAGAAGAAATCCCACAAAGTTTTGGGGCAGCAGACTTGCTCTCTCCAGCCTCTCCTTTCCTTCTCGGCAGTGGGAGAGCCAGAACCAACCCAGGTTTGGCCAAAGCCAGGATCTCACCAGGACTTGTGCAGAAACCAAAGCAGTTTCAGGCAGAGGCAGAATAAAGAGGCTGAAAAATAAAAATAAACGAAATCCTACAGGGATTTTCCCTTCTTTTACACCCGCTCCAAAAACAAGAGGAAAGCTGGAGCCGACCGACTTCTTCGAAGACCAGACTTTTGCTTGAATAAAGAGAAAAAAGAAATACCACCACCTTCCACATTCCCAAAACCTTGGTTTCTGGAACAGCCTCCTGCCAACCTTCTCGTTAGCAGTGATTTCTGTTCCCAGACAGGTGAAGCGTTTGAAACACTTGCTGAGGCTCATTTTCAGCCTCATGAATAACAATCTTTCCCTCTCCCACTTACGGTGACATTTGAAAACCAAAGTGGAACACGGGGCCGCGGTTCTGCACTAGGCGGTGTGAATTAAATCTACATACATTATGCAAAATCGTTCATTTTTCACTTGTTTTCCTTTTGTTTTTATAATTATAAGCGTGAAGTAATTTATTCTGCCAAGAGTCAGCCTGTATTACAAGGGAAAACTGAATTTCCTGGGTGGATTTAAGTAGCGCTTGAAAAAAAAAAACCACGACCGAGGTGTCAAAGGTCGGGCTCTCGTGGGTGAAACCATCCATGAAGATACAGCCCAAAATAGCCCAGATTGAAACGGGGTTGAGGTTCACCAGGTCCCCCACTCGGGGTTCCCCACAGCCCCCAGGCCCCTCCCCGGGGTGTGTTTTAGAGGCTGCCGATAGCCCTCTTATCCCAGAATGGTTGGGGTTGGAAGGGACCTCAAAGATCATCCAGTTCCTCCCAGTTTCCACAATTTTCTAGCCCGAATGACTGCAATGAAGTCATCCCCCATCTTGGCCAGTAAGGATCAGGCTCAGTGATCTCCAGAGGAGTCAAGCGTGCACTGGTTTTGCGATATCAGACGCAACGAAGAGCTTCCCAAAGCAAAATCAAATTAAATTTATCGTTCCTGAGCCAGAGGAGCAGGACACAAGGAAGGAGGATGGTGCAAAGATGGAAGCCCTGGCTCACCTGTGTTTAAAAGAGGGAAAAAACCCAGGTGGTTGGCTCTTCCAATAATAATAAAGCTGCAGTTGAATAGTTGAAAGGATACACTTGGGCTGAAATTAAATTCAAAATCAAGAGAAAAGTAGACTATCCTTAGTAGTAAACACTGGAATAATGAGCTGAACCAATTATCCTCAGAGAGGAGCACCGGCTCAGAGGGTACTGCTCCATGGGAACCTTGGGTTCAAGAAGCTCCTGGCTTTAGACATTAGGAACAAGTTTCAGACATTAGGAACAAGTTTCAGACATTAGGAAGAAGTTCTTTCCAATGAGGGTGGTGGAGCACTGGGACAGGTTGCCCAGGGAGGTGGCTGAGTCCCCTTCCCTGGAGACATTCAAGGGGAGGCTCGAGGCCCTGGGCAACCTGGTCTAGTTGGGGGTGTCCCTGCTGACTGCGGGAGGGTTGGATTAGATGGCCTTTGGAGGTCCCTTCTGACCCAGATGATTCTATGATTCAACAGATAAGTAAGCAGAATATTATTCTTAAATCACCCTGCATAAATATATAGTGCTCCAGGGGAGAAAAGAGTTATCTATCTCATAGTCTTTAAAACTTGCACAACTTTAGTTGAATCATATTTAAAATCCAGTAATAATTTAATTGCATGTTTGTCTTTTTAATTGATGGATATTTTCCAACATATTGTCAGGTAGTACTTCTTTATATTTTTTACATTAAAAAATATCCCATAAGTACTAAAAGCAATTATATTAGAGAGTTAATGAGAAAGTAAGAGACAGTAAAAGCATCTCTTCACTTCTCTCCTTTAGCAGAAAAGTAGTTCCAACTGATTATCATTTTTTCTGAAAGCGTTGCAGACTTCTGGTTACTGTGAACCCTGGAAACCCTGTGCATTTGCACTTTAGTTTAGCAAACAGAAGTCTTGCTGTTCTCTTTGTTCAGAAAGGTTCAGCTCAGAATTAACAAGCTGATAAAATACTTTACAATAAATTTTTATAAGTATCTACAGTGGGTCACATCGCTGCGTTGTCATGGCGATGAGAAGTGCAGGTGTCAAATGTAAACTAGAATGTGGTCTATGTGATGGCTTGATTTTGAAAAAAGATATTATTAAAGCAGTTTTCAGGGGGCTCTGACGTTCTGTCGTCCAACAGATTACTCAGACCTCAGTAGCCAGAGGCTCAATGAAGAGACCACCACACCCAGTGACCCTCAGGCTGTTGGTTTCAGTGGGCATGGTCATTAGGAAGGTATTGATATAAAAAACAATGCACTAATTGTGCAGAGACCAATCCCTCCTATGGACTGAAGCCCTACAGCTGCTTGAAGTGCACACAGACTTAGTCAGGATTGGTTTTGTCAGGTTGTATTTGGTGTGTGGTAAATGGAGCATTACTCTGGGTAAAGAGTATTTTAGAATTAAATTAGAATTAAAATTCTAGTTTACTTAACCCAAGAGTAGAGTAAAAATAGACTTTCACATACAAAATGCCACCGTGTAGTACAAGATATGGTGAGTGGCAGTTTCAAAAGCAGCATTGTCTCCACTGAAGGCATGAGAGACTGGCTGCAGGTAAGTAGTGGCGTTGATTGGGGTGCAGTCCTCAAGGATGACAATACCAAAGCCATTCCTCTCCTCCTGTTCTCCCTTTGTTATCATTTTTCGGTACCTTCTTGTCTTTTCCTTTGTGCTCACACCACAGGGGGCTGCTTTCATACGTGTGTTTGATATATGTTCTTTGTTTCGCTTGACGTGACCTAAAATTTTTTCTATTCAGCTTTCAAGGTTGTATCCCTCCCATGAGTTGTACTTGACTGAAAGGGCTGTATCCCTTCCATGGCTGACTAATTTCTGTTTACATCCTAGGGCCCTCTGCCCTCAGACCTAAAGTTAAATTTATTTGTCCACCTCAAAACCAGCAGTGGGTGGAAAATGTTGGAAAAATTTGGGACCATTTGCTGTAAAGACCAACCATCCCCACTCTTCTCAACCTCTCCGATGTTGGCTACTTTGTTTTCCGAACAGAAGCCACCCTGCCAAAAGGCCAGAATCTGGGGACAGATCCCAGGTAAACAGCAGGGGTATCTTCATGGTATTTGAGTGTGGTATTTAACATGAGAGTGCCAGTCCTGCCAACCTTGTAGTCTATATTCCCTGCCCAGACCCACCATGTTTTCATCCCTTGGCATCAGTTGAAACATCTCCCACCCCTAATATTAACTGGAGCTGCTATGAGCCTCCTCAGGCTCTGCAGCACCTTTTCTAACTCTTGGATGTTATTTTCTAGGTAAAAAATAGTAAATCCTCTCAGCAGCTCCCTCAAGTACAGAGAATAGCTGGGACTACTCTCAATGCAGTGTGGGTACCACTCACAGACATCTTATAGGTACAGGAGGTACATGTGGAGTCATGTCAACATGAACTGGGCTTTTAAGCTCCATCCTAATGATGTTCTGTGAGGACTTTTTTGCCCTGCCTAAGAGATGAGTGCCCAAGTCATAGAATCATAGAATCTTCTAGGTTGGAAGGGACCTTCAAGATCATCTTGTCCAACCATCAACCTAACTCTGACAAAAACAAACACCCACACAACAAACAAAATGCAACACCATTACTAAATCATGTCTCCCAGCACCATGTCAACCTGTCTTTTGAACATCTCCAGGGATGGTGTCTGAACCACCACCGTGGGCAGCCCATTCTGCCATGTCTGATAACCCTTTCAATGAAAAAATTTTTCCTAGTGTCCAGCATGAACCTCCCTGGTGTAACTTGAGGCCCATAAGCAATCGTATGTGATTGTTTGTGTGACCAGAGTGCAGGTTTTGCATCATAGAATAATTTCACTTGGAAAAAAACCTTTAAGATCATCAAATCCAACCATTAACCTGGCACTGCCAAGTCCAGCACTAAACCATGTCCCTCAGCGTCTTGTCTTCATGTCTTTTAGGTACCTCCAGGGATGGCGACTCTGGGCAGCCTGTTCCCATGCTTATTAACACTTTTGGTGTAGAAATTGTTCCTAATCTCCAATCTGAACCTCCCCTGGTGCAACTTAAGGCCATTCCCTCTTTTCCTATCACCTGTGACTTGGGAGAAGAGACCGACTCCTCCTGGAGTTGGAGAGAGTGAGAAGATCTCCCCTCAGCCTCCTTTGGCCATCATCCAACCCTATATATTGATGGGCATCTGTGTAGTGGTAAGAGAAAGAGTGGTGTCAAGACCAGAGGGATTTACTTGAAGTACTAGTAGTAAATACCTGAATCTCTAAATAATTTTGAAAGACCTACAGTCCTCAAGGTTTTCCAGAGTTTCCATCTCTTTGGCTCTGAATATATCTGACCAGATAGCAGTTTCCACTGCTGCATCCTGACTGCAGACATTTCTTTGCCCCAACAATGATACAATTTTGTGTGTATTGTCCTGCTGCAGCACAAAATGCAGAGATCTGTATTCCTTTTTATGAGTTGTGTTTCCAAAACTGTGGTGGTCATTGAGGATGGAAGAAAGAGAGGAAGCAGGCATTTCTCAGCGCAAATCTCAGAGATGAAAAGAGTGCAGTTAAAAAGCTCTTGCAACTGACTATATGAACCAGGGCCACATGTTCTGCATTAACCTGTGATGCTGTGAAAAAAACAAGGGGCCTGAGCCTTCCCACAAGCCCATGGAGATACCTGCACGGGCAGCCCAGATCCAGCCAGGCTCATGTTTGGACAGAAACCCAGTGACTGAAAATAATCTGATTGGGCAGGTGCACCGAAAGGAACTGAAAAGGGCTCTAGAGGTCAGAGTCAATAAGTGGAAATCTCATACATTAATTCAAGTATGTTGGCCTCTGCCACATTATTTCCAGATAAGTAGAGACCTGACTCATTTCCAAGATATAAAAAAAATAATTTTGTAGAATGTCAAAGGGAGTTTTCGAAAAGCAACTTGACTTTAAGTGCTCTGAGGACATTATTAAAAATGCAGTTAGCTGACAGCCTGAATGAACCTCTCCGCATAGAGAACGACATGAGGCTTCATCCAAATGCTACCTCCAGTCACCTGGCTTTTTGCCTGGCGACATTTTCTCAAAAAGCCTTAAATGGAACAATAATAGTGGGGATTTCAACTTAAACCATTTCACCGGGCAGGGGATGGCAGTGAAGACTGTAATTATTCGTCAGCTGTTGGGTGATGATCAGCTTCCAAAACCAAGGGGAACCTTCAGCTGAGAGTAGAGGCGCTGCCATGGAATTAGCAGTGATGAGACCTGCCCTCCGTTTTCTCTAATTGTCACAGCTGCTGCCACAATTA
>BJBW01006232.1:11432-23765 GCA_004320125.1 Scolopax mira
GGCTTAACCATGGAGACTTGCTCAGAGGTCACAAGTTCAGTTGCATCTCTGATACTGCTGCTGCTGGGTGAAAATCATTATTCAGTCGCACGTGTCTCTTAATGGTTTTTGTGAAAGTGCTGGAGTTCAAAGCCTGTTTTGCAGTCGATTTTTGCATCCATATTTTAGGATTCAGTGCTTCTGTTAGTCTGCTAAGAAGCAAACTCTGGAAGGTGCAAGAGACTTTCGTGGATTTCAGTGGAAATTTAAAGCAGTAAATCATAGAATGATAGAATGGTTTGGGTTGGAAGGGACCTTAAAGATCATCCAGTTCCAACCCCCTGCCCTGGACAGGGACACCTCCCACCAGACCAGGTTGCTCCAAGCCCCATCCAGCCTGGCCTTGAACACCTCCAGAGATGGGGCAGCCACAGCTTCTCTGGGCAACCTCTTCCAGTGTCTCACCACCCTCACAGCAAAGAATTTCTTCCTCATACCTAATCTAAATGTCCCCTCTTTCAGTTTAAAGCTGTTACCCCTTGTCCTATCACTCCACTACTTGATCAAGTGTCTCTCCCCATCTCTCTTGTAGACCCTCTTTAGGATCATAGCACTCTCACCAGCATGGTCTGTTCCAGAGTGAAATCTCATCAGCTGGAGGTCTCCAGACCACACTTTAGTGGCTTGTATCTGCTACTGTTCCCTGGAGATTAACATGCAAGAAACTGCAGTCTGATATTCGTTCTTTCTAAAAAAGGTTTCACATGTGCTGCCATGAAAGCCAAGCACAGAGCATCACAGGTTGCAAAGCACAGATTATGTATTCTTTTGCCTCCATATCTTTTTACTGAAAGAAAAAAACAAACCAAAATCCCTCTCTTTACTGTCACATTAAATATTTTTTGTGGAGAACTGCTGCTTTTAATGTAGTTCATCAATTTTACAGAAGGCCAAGTCAGGAGGGGCATCTGCATCTGCATGGTGACCTTCTGCAGATCACAACCCATAAAGATCATCCCATTTCCCTCCAAAGAGCTCGGAGGCATGACCTGGTACTTCAGTCTTTCAAAAATAAAATGATATATGCCAAGCCGAGAGCCAAAGAGACCAGATGGTACCAGTGCCCAAAGGCACCTACAGCTGCAGGGGCTGGCTGTGTTCAGAGATCCCACAGACAACGTGCCACCCTGTAGAGATTAACTATGTCAATCTGTACTTGCTGAACAATACAAAAATGGAGTGTTTTGGTAAAAACTAAACAAAATATCTGATAAACTTCGGGATTATAAAATTAATTTAGGGGGATATTTTGTTTGCTTGGCATTTGCTCTACCTCAGGTCACACCTGTGTTCTGATTTTGTGGCAATCTTTGTGAAATGGGAAATCCATTTACCATCCATGCTTGTCCTGATCAGCTGACCAGGCTTTGTTCCTGGTTTGTCTATAAAACCTGATGTGCTTCTGTACTTTTTAAAAAATTGCATTAATTTTATCTCTGAAGGGTAGAACTTTCATGTGATCCTGCTGTTTGTTGCTGGTGTATTTCATATTTGCAAAGCTAACAAAGCCACATATTGGGGCATTCTTTAGTGTATTTTTAAAATTACTTCCAGGTGAAATGAGAAAAATAATGTGAAGTCATGTATTGATTTCATTTGGATAGCAGCATGAGTGAATCAGAAGTCATGATGTAATTTTGGTTCAATGTTTAAGTGAAGCACCAGAAGCTAAGGAAGCTTGGAGGTGGGGCTTTCAATGTGATTATGCTGCCTTTGGCAATGGTTGTGTTGTGGAGATTGGCACTTCCCACCATGGAAGTAATACACGCAAGCCAAATGTTTTAAATAAAATGACTGCATCTCTGGCTCAAGACCTGTTATTCCTTTTCCCAGAACTGACGGAGCTCTGCTTGGTGAGCTGACTAACATTTACAAGTGAATCTTCAAGAAGGTTAGATCTTCCAAAAATTGAATCCAAATGGTGAGATAACTTCAAGTTTTCTTATCAAGATAAAGGGCGATTTTGTTGAAAGACACGGCAACATGGACATCCCATTTCTCTTTGTAGCTCTTCTTTTCCCTTTGAATCTATTTTAGGAGCCTCAATGCACAGTTCCCACCCTGTGACAGCAAAGGAGCCTTGATGTGGTGTAGGCTAGAACAGACTGCAGTGTAGGAGGATGGTGGATTACTGTAGCCTCATATTACAAGCTAATTTAGCAAGAGCTTTAAAAAGCCAGCATAAGAAATAACATCAATAAGACCATGACAAAGAAAAAAAAAACACTAGAAATATACATCTGAGGCTTATTTTATTTTAAGAACATAACTATGTGGAGAGAAAGGGACTAGAGATGGGGGGGGAAGAGCACACAATTACAATAGTAGGAAAGACAGTCAATCCAAATGAGTGATTTCCTGGCTGGCTTAGAATCCATTACATTAATAAGGTCATTGATCAATCCTTAACTTAATCCCCTTTTGCCTTTTCTTTTAAAATATTTTTAAAGTTTAATGAGATAAGTTAACTAGACAAACATGTAGTTAATAGACAGTGGGGTGAAAAGAGGATTCAAACGTTATTTATGGTTACTGGGAATATCAGAGTTCTAGGCAGGGCTTAATGGTTTGAGAGAGATGTATTCCTTTCTTCTCTGTGATGTGATCCAGCCAATTGTTCATGTAGGTTAAGTACCTGCCCCAGTGACCCATAACTCCCCAGTAACTGCTGGTTTCTCTGTGAATGAGCAACCTCTACTGCAAGAGTAAGAAAAGGAAAACCAACCTTTGCCATTCAGTAGATGGTGATCTTCTCCTGAAGTCATGGCTCATGCTGCCAACGCCCAAGGTGCCATACCTCAAAAGTGACAAGTCTTCAGTTCCTCTACTTCTTGCACCACCACCACTTGCTATGCATTTTGTCAAGATCTGAAACTTATCCACAGCTCTGTGGGGAAGGCCCTGAGGTCCTGATGGAAGTGAGCTCAACACAAGCCAGCAGTTTGCCCTGGCAGGGAAAGAGGTGGAGAGAAGGGATGAGTTCTCTCTATTTCTTCCCAAGTTAGTCCTGGCTTCATTTACTTTGTTGTATTACTTGGAGGGTCAGAAAAAAAGATCACCCTAGGCTAAACCCAACTTCAGTAGCAGACCTTGTGTTTTCCTTTGAGGAGTCATTATATAGTGTGCAAATGGAAGAAGAGCCCATCAAAGAAATTGAAAACAGCTGTAATGATAATGGGATGCTTCACCTGTGAGGAAATGCTGCAGGTGGTTCATTTTCCATAAAAAATGGCTGCCCCTTGTAATAAAGCAGGAATTATGCACATCTGAATTACAAGCAAAGTTTCTGAAGTATGGAGAATCAAATTTAATAAAAGAAACCATATCTCCCCATCAGTTTATTATAGGCTAATACAATCTCTGTTTCAGCAGATTAAAGGATACTGCTCCATTACACACAACGATGTCACACCATAGAGAGATGGATGGTTTAATAAGTACTAACTACTTATTTTAGCAGCATTGCTAGCAAACTAAACTGGTGCCTGTAAAAATGCAAAATATATTAGGCTAGGTTGATTTGAAATTAGTAAGCAAGAGAGAGGCTCTGTTTACCTTCCCACTGGATTCCCCAGTTTGCTGATGATTTCCACCACAGAGTTTCTGCTTCTGGCACCTACTCCCACCAGGACCTGCAGAAATGTTTCTGACACACGCTTGTCTCCTGTCACAACCTGTCTGGCGTTTGATAACATGCACTGCAGGAAACAACCCAGAAAGACTATCACAATCATTTTTTTTTTAGTAATTGCATTGCAAAGATGATAATGGAATGAGATAATTGAAGTCTTTTATCTTCGATGCGCTGCGGGGCAATGCTGCAAGGGATAAAAATCACGCTAAAGGTGGGATGCCTCCATCACCACCACAGATGAGACAATAGATGGTGGGACTACCCCACTTCAGTCCCTAAAGACATATGTACCCACTTAGCACACCCTGCAGCACCAACTAGACTGCAGACAGCGGGCCCACCTTTATTGCAGTATGGCACACTCTTAGTGCAAAGGCCACCAGGCAAGAAGAGAGGTGAACCAAGTTTGCACAGGAACTAAACCAGAAGGTCCCAGATCAGATCCTCAGGCTGGATGCAGTCTGCGTTTCGTCCTGTACAAGTCAGCAAGGGTTCAGAGACTGCTTGGGCAGCAGACGTCTTTTTTCCAAGCTGATTTGCTCATTCCTATTCAGAGGTGAACACTGGATACAGTTCTCAGTCTAGCAAAAACAGTAAAAATAGTCACCAAAATCAATATTCATTATGAGCTATTTCCTACTCAAAACAAAATGCAGAGTTGATTTTCAAAGGATTCCTTAAATTAATCACTTTGTATTTTGATTTTCTCTTTGTCTCATATTTGACATGTGCTGTACCATTCTTTACTCGTTGGATTTAACTGAACAGGATTTTTAAGAGCTCTGACTAATCTTCATACTATGGGAAAAAATTCTTCTGCGAACAAGGGGAAAGCAGGCAGTGCTAATTATCTCCAGCACGGGAGAACTCTATGTCAAAGAAATCCAAGCTTTGAAATATATTTTCCTGTCAAATCTTGGCTCATTAATATGCTTATCAATCATGTACCTATTCAAAGTATGTGTCATATAATAGAAATCCGAATGTGTCAGTGTCATGTGGATGAAATATACAAGCCTTGCTTGTTTTGTTGTTTGATTTTTTTTTTATTTGAGAGCCTTTTCAGAAATGTATTTATGCTGTTGTGTGGTTGTTGTTTTGTGCATCTCTCTCTCCTGCCAAGCCAGCGGGGGCGGGGGGAGGGCTTCCTCAGCGCTGCGAGGTTCTGCTTTTTCCAGCAGGAAAACTTGAGCAACCAGTAATTTTTCTGAGCCTGAGCTCAAGGCTCAGTAAGGGCTGATGTTCACCTGTGCGGCAAAAAGCCTTGGCACTAAAATATTGCCCCTTTTTTCCTTCCCCTCCCTTGACTTTTGGTGTAAATATCAGACAACCATCTCAGAAGACCAGCCATTTGAAATAAGTATTTTCTTCATATAATTTTTCCCCTTGTGCTTTTTTTTCCCCCATACACACCCTCAGTCTGCTGCCAGGTGGGTGCACCTTCCAGCAGAGCCTTTGCTGTGGGCTGGACCAGAGCCATCTACACAATCCCTGCAGTGAAGCAGGAACATGTATCTTGCCCGCAGGTCTCTGGCATTCATCTCCTTTTTCTCTCCCTGACCCCAAAACAGCCAGGTCTGATGGAGCTGAAGGACATGACTGCAGCTGGCAAGCTGTCCTCCTGTTTCTGGGTGGACAGGGTGTGTGTGTCCAACAGACCTCCCATCCTCACAGAGGGGTTGATGACCTGAAGACCTAAGCAATAGGAAGGGCAATGGGACATCTGGAAGGAATCATAGAATGGTTTGGATTGAAAGGGACCTTAAAGATCATCTAGTTCCAACCCCCCCATCATGGGCAGGGACACCTCCCACTAGAATGCTACCAGGATCTCCTCAGATGCATATATGTAAGAAACCTTCTCCTCTAGCATGTCCAGGAGAGAACCAGCCAGGCTCCTGCCACCATCAGAAAGCTTTTGGGGAGGTAGAAGACACCAGTTCCTCTTTGAGGGCTGAAAAAAGTGAGCAGCTCTGCTTGGTGTTCTTTTTAAAGGACTGTAACACAGACAATAATTTTTTTCTTTATGGTCTCTCTTTGCCAGTCCCCATACACGATGGTTATCCAAATGCCTTGTGTTATGACATCAGGTCAGTCTGTACAAGAAAGAATGAGATTTTTCCTAGTGCCACCAAGCTTCTCACAGCAGGTTTTGCAGCCAATGTGTCTGGCAAAATTGCCAAGCAGGGAATGGAGGTGTGTGTTGCCCAAGTCACGTCTGTCCCACAGGACAGAGGGCAGAAACCTCTAGCTCCTGGAGTGATCCTTGTACTTGGTGAGTGAATGTATTTCTCAGACAAAGAACCAAAAAGGAAGAAGGTCGTTTTTCCCGTGCATGTTCTCATTACACCATTGAAAGCTCTCCAACAAGCACAGCTCAGTATTGCCTGAAATTACCTGAACTTCTGCAGATACTTCAGCTTTTGCATAGATACAGTAAAAAGATGATGAAAGCCGTGTTCACATAAAGAGCAGTAGCTTAGTCATCTCTCTTCTTCTGGTTTCTTATAGCGAAGGAGTACAGTCAATATTAAAAATACCGTGGAGATTTATTTTTTTAGCAAAAATACATTGTATTATAGCACCTTATTTCGACACAACTCTTCACAAATGTATATCACTTTGTCACTGTGAAGCAATTTAGTACCATGTTGAAAGAGGAAGGCTGGTTAGTTTGGGCCTACATTTCTGTAAACATATGACTTGTATCTTCAAACTTGCAGCTTTCACCTCCATATTCTAGCCAAAGCTGTCCTGGTTGCAGAGACTGGTTGATGTCTTCCACCCTTCCACCTCAATGCTTGTCCATTTGCATTGCCTTCTGTGAGAGGCCTCAAACCCCTCCAGGGATGGGGCAGCCACAGCTTCTCTGGGCAACCTGGGCCAGGGTCTTACCACTCTCATAATAAGGAATTTCTTCCTAATACCTTATCCAAATCTTTCTTTTTCGGTTTAAAACTTTTCCCCCTCATCCTATCTCTCCATTCAATCAAGATCATGGAATCAAAAGTCCCTCCCCATCTCTCCTGGGGCTCAAAGGTCATCCTGGAGCCTTCTCCTCTCCAGGCTGAACAACCCCAACTCAGTCTGACCTTACAGCAGAGGGGCTACAGCCCTTGGATGAGCTTCATGGCCTCCTCTGGACCTGTTCTTGCACCAAAATGAGACCAGAAACTTATTTGGGAGGCAGAAGCAGGCAATATTCTTCTGGCAATGCTCAAATCTCAGCCACACACAGGCAGTCTGAGCTCTGGTGTAAGTTGTCCTGGGTGGTGAGTGGAAATGGCCGTGTGGCCCAAATGGGACATGGCATGTGTCACTGCTGCTTCCCCAGCCAGCCTGTCTACCATGATGCAGGAGTTGACCCCACCAGACACTAGGCTCACCAAACTGAGCCAGGAGATGCTACCAGCTGCTGCTCCTTTGCCAACCTCACCCCAGAAGTCACACTGAGTTTTTCATCATGTGGTCTATTTCAGCAAGAAATAGTGAGTGGCAGGTATTTAGCATGCT
This sequence comes from Scolopax mira, assembly GCA_004320125.1. Classification (NCBI taxonomy): domain Eukaryota; kingdom Metazoa; phylum Chordata; class Aves; order Charadriiformes; family Scolopacidae; genus Scolopax; species Scolopax mira. The sequence goes on from BJBW01006232.1 coordinate 18,619, forward strand.
AGACAAGAGATCTCTGAGCCTGGGTTATTGAACATCTGCACAGATCAGTGTCGCTCAGGAGCAATGAAGGGCCTTGACAGAAATGTATGTCTTTATTGATTATTGTCTTAATTTTTGTAATCAATAAACTAACTGAGCAGAGCCAGTTTGCTCTTCCAGGCTTTTATTTCTAATTAGAACTATTGAATAGTCAAGGGAACAACACAGGAGAGTCACTGATTGAGTCACATAACAGATTTCTAAATAAATAGGCTACTTGGTTCCCTCTGGGAAAGAAGTCAGCATCATGTCAGTCAGAGAGGGTGTTACACTGACAGGTGACAGCAAGGGTTTTGTTGTGCAATATTTAATCCTAAAAATGTTTCTTTAAGGCACTGTCAGAGCAGACATTGAAACCTCTCTAATGTTATACTCCCTTTGAATTCAGAGGGAGAAAATTTTGCAAGCGTTTAAGTTCACGCTTTAATTTTGAAACCTGGCAATTTGGTTTGGGTTTTTTTGACCAAAGAATTTGGCTTTGGTCAAGAAGAATATATGACTTTTCCACAGACAGGTAAGTGAACACTTTCAGAATATACCACAGATCTGTTTGTGGAACTGGCTTGGATGATACAGAGACTGCTTTTGAAGTCAGGCTGTTTTGTTTCCTTTTGTTTTGTTTTGTTTTGTTTTGTTTTGTTTTAATACACTGTGGCTTATGCACATCTTGCAGAATCCAGCCCCGTGTCCTACCAAGTTAAACTGCTGATCCTCCAGAAGGAGAAAATGGTATAAATAGCTGTCAGGAGGGCAGGACAGATAAGCCTGCTATCTGGAGTTTCCAGTGATCCTAACGTCAGGCCAATCCCATGGCACTGATTCAAAGGGAAAAAAAATCCCATTGGTGTCAAAGTGATTTTTTACTCAGTAAGGCCTAATCTGTCAGTATTTTCAATCTGGCAATATCAAATAAGCTTAAGGGTCAAAAAGGAAAAGGAAAAAAGAAACCAAAACAAAAAACCCCACCTAGCTTCAAAGACCCTGAAACCATAATAATTTCTATACTCTTCACTGACAAAATTTGTTTTATACAAAGATGTCCTCAGCTCTGATCTCTCATGACAAATTCCTAAACCAGAAGGACTGGCTCAGGGACACAACAGACAACCGGTGTTGGGCTCCCAAGGCCAAAAGTGATGCAATATAGGTCACGATCCAGTTTAAATATTCCATCTCATTGCAGCAATCATGAAGGTCTGTGGGCAGGAAACCCTCTTTAGTCCTTGCTGGAGTTCCTTATGATCCACATTCTCAAACAATGTTTGGTTGGTCTTTAGTATACAATTCTGCATCAGAAAAGAGTGGAGCTCACCATGAATTGTTGACCATTAACAGTGTAGAGTTCTAGGCACAAGTTCTGCTTGCATTTCCTATTGAGTGCAACTGTTACCTGATGCAGTATTTTAAATTAAAAGCTGGAAATTTCAATGAGGTTTCACAGCTTTTGCACTGAGAATCTAAAACCCCTTTGTTTCTTGGGTACAGAGCCTTTTTTGTGTGTGGTTTTTTTTTTTTGGTTAATATATTTTGTGAGAGTTTAATATATTTCTGTGCCCTAGTGATCCTTGCAGAGACCTTTGGGATTTGCTCTCTACTATAATTTGTTCTCCACCTTCCTTTTTCTCTGTATTTACTTTTTCTTAATCTTCAGCTTTGCTGTTGCTGTTGTAACTGATAGGGAGAATTTGGAAGGGCACATCCATACAGTCCTCTACTGCAGAGGCAAGGACAGGGGAAACACAAACGGACACAAAGAAATTCTATGTAATGCTCAGATTGGAAGAGGAAATGTGAATAAAATAAGAGAAAAAAATACATTTTCAGATGGAGGGTTCTTAACAAAATAGGGTATTTGGTGGTATTTGAAGTTAATTGCGCCTATTTTGAGCTGTCTCACCCCAAAAGCATTGACAGAACTCTCATCCCTTAGCACTTAAATGTCACTTCTACTATTCAGCTACACAAGCTTAAAGCTCTCAATAGACGTTTCCACTGCTCTACATCATTAACGAAACCAAGACCTGGGTGCATTCATTACTCATGTCTCTGAGATACCAATGGGATAGAAGAAAATTACTAAATGAAAGGAGTTGCTGAAGCTAAGGACAACGCTGTCACCAGAATATAGAGATTGGAACCAGCCATTGATAACCATGACCTGGAAACTGGGAGAGTTCTACGTCTCAAAGCCCTGAAATGCTGCTATGCCTTCCTAAAGCGTAGCAAGGGATAAAACTCACATTCAACTTAAAGACAGCACTTGAATACTTTCAAGGAGGCATTTTACAGTAGCAGCAGGACCTACACCCCAATGGCCCAGTAAGGTCCTTGTGTTCTACACACCTTGGAGAAGGGGAGATCTAGATGCACAGGATATAGGGCACATAGACTAAATTCCTGCACTTTTTTGCTTTCCTCCTCTTTCCATTTTTATCATTTCTTCTCATCCCAACCTGACCTTTCATCACTTTTTGCTGCTTCTTTCCTCCTCTATGAGGCAGGAATATGCCAGGCTTGAGGAAAGTGAGAAAGCAGAGTAAAGCACCAGGAAAACAGAGAGGTGGAAAGATGGAGAACAGACAGAAGGAAAATGATCGAGGGCTTTTCTCAGTGTTCCTCATGATTGCCTTTTGGTATTTCAGTCTCAAAGTTCGGGGGTGGTTTTTTTTGGATTTTTTTTTTTTATTTTTCAGTCTCAAAACTATACTCAGAAACTTTGGGATCAATTATCTTGTTGTTGTTGGATTTTTTTTTTCCAAAAGTATTTTGAGAGTTTCTGAGTTTTAAAGATTGAGTTTACACGGCAGGAATTTACCTGGAAAAGCCCCATGAAATTTCTTCTTGTCACTGAAGTCATCCTTCCCCTTTGAGAAGCGAAAACTCATTCTTTGCCTGCAAACACTTGCTAAAAAGATCTGTGTGAAGAAAGGTTGCTGAGTGTCTGCGGGACTAATCCTCTCTCCCAGCTTTGGCTGTAAATGCAGTCTCTGCCTGCTTTGGAGCCTGCTGTCCTCCATGAGGGAAGCGGTGGTGAGCACGGCAGCGTGAGAAGATTTCACAGACTTCACTTGTAATGCCTTAAATAAAAATTTTACGATGACAAACTCAACGCAGTTTCCTCCTATCACGCTTTTACCTCTCAAAAACTCACGATTTGCCCTGGCACACCAGTGATAGGCTGTATTTATGGATTTAATGGTGCGATATGTGGGGGTGCCTGACACAGTGACATGCCCCAGAGTGCCCAGAAAGCGCTGAGGGATGTGGCATTTGGCCACAGGGCCGTACCGGCGCTGGGCTCCCTCTGTTCTTTCTTTCCCGGGTGGCACGGAGCCATGCCCTGCCACAATGCCTGCCTTGTTGGAACATAAAGGACAAAACACGCATGTTTAGCCTGATCTGTACTGGAACAAATCATTTGTGCTTATCAGAGTGCAAGGGTTTTTCTGGGAACTGAAATGCGGAGCCCTCAGAAACTCAAGCGAAAAAAACCCTCAAAATAAAAAAGTAATCATAGAATCATAGAATTATCAAATCATCGAATCATCTTGGCCAGAAGGGACCTCCAAAGGGTGTCTGTCTGACACCCCACAGTCAACAGGGACACCCCCAACAATCCTGTCAGGATGCATATTGGAGTGCATATTTAGGTATTATCTGTAGTGTTCACAAAAAACCCTTCGGTAAATAGATGTATTTTTCCTCTTCAGTTGTATTTTTCCTCTTCTTTTTTTCTTTTTTCTGTTTTTTTTTCCTTATTATTAGGTCTCATTCGGAATAATTCACTAACATTTCTCCAGTGAAATTCACAGCCTCCCTTCAGCATACAAAAAAACACTGTGTTTGGATATTTAGGGCATAATCACAGTTTCCATTGACATATTCATGGAGAGTGTCGTTCTCCTCTTACTAATAGTGGGGTTGGGTCCCACAGGTAGCAGCTGCCTCTGGCTGTGACGTCTGAAAGAAACCCGACCTGTATCACCATCCTGGAAAAAAAGTAAATATGTTCTTTACTGGCTGTCCCACTATACTAACTGGTTCCTTGCTGTTAGTTCCACAAAAACAGCTAAGAAAAGTGATCAAACCTGACAGATACTGTTTTGTTTGGAGGTCTCCTCATTCCCAGCAGCTGGACAACTGGAAAATGAAATTTAATTTATGAACAGAGAGAAACGCTGTCGAGCACAGCCTGGAAGTTTTAGCATCAATTTTTATATGATTTTATAATATGTAGATCTCAGTCAGACAGAATAAGGTACATCCCTAAAGACTGCTTGGTATGTGTTTGCAGACATGTCTAAAAATACCAAAAAAGAACAAATCTGATCAAATGCATTCCCATGATCCCCTCCTTTCTCCCCTCTCTTTTTCCTTAGGGCTCTTCCATGATTCACACCAGCAAAGTAGCACCAGTGATACAAAGCAGTTGTTATTAATTTGTAGAAAATACAAAGGAAATGTCAATTTTGCAGCTGAAGTTTAATTGTTGATATCCTCCTCTAACGTGCGAGTCATTTTTAACATATTTATCAATCCCTCATAATAAAAAGACATAACTGGAAAAAAAGGGTGTTGATTTTCCCCTCTTCACCTGACCCTTTGGCAACCCCTGCATCTGTGTGGTAGCCACCGTGGGAGCATTACTGTGAGTCATCCAGGATACTGATGGATCAAAATGTTGGGGGTGAATGATCCAAGGCAGTAAGACTGACTGTGTTTAATATCTGAAAGTCAGGAGAAGAAAAAGGTGTTCAGAAAGTTTGATGGAAGAGCAAGGGATGACTATAAGAGCTATAGCCAAGGACTGGGTGAAAGAGATGTGACCCTGGTAACAGTGGGTGTCTTTAAGAACTGGGGGAACCAGAAATTAGAATGGAAGAGCTGGAAAAAAGATAAGGAACAGAGCAAGCATGGGGAAGAAGGGAAACAAGGAAGAAAGGAAAGGCAAATCTTAGCAGAATTATTGGGGAAACAATTGAAAACTTGGGCACAGTTAGGGTCTACTATGAATCATAGAATGGCTAGAGTTGGAAGGGACCTTAAATATCATACAGTTCCAGCCCCCTGCGCTGGGCAGGGACACCTCCCACCAGACCAGGTTGCTC
>BJBW01006232.1:23844-35446 GCA_004320125.1 Scolopax mira
ACCACCCTCACAGCAAAGAATTTCTTCCTAAGATCTAATTTAAATCTCTCTTCTTTCAGTTTAAAAACATTACCCCTCATCCTATGGCTCCACATCATGATAAATGATCTACCAAAAGGGTCAAAAATAGGCTTTCTGGACTGGCTAAGACAACATCAAGCCTGGTAATTTTTTTCAACAATAAAGACTCACAACTCCAGAGAAATTTTTTATTTTCTGCTAAATGATGTTCTTTTAATTGTGTTAAGATCTCCCTTGACAAAAGCAGTTTCATCATTGTCTGTGAGCCCACTGAGGTTAATGGTCCCTTTATAGACAGAGGTAGAGGAGAGTGTTTTGGAAGAAATGAAGGGCACAGGAGGACCATGTCCATGGGCAGGCGTTGAGAGAAAGGAGATTTAGCAATTGTCCCATTTCAAGCCCTTTTCCCATCCTTCCCTGGACCTTCGTGCTCATTGTGCAGTAATTGCCCAGGGTGATGATGGTGTCTAGAGTGAGGAGTGGGTCTAAATTCTCCAGCTGCAGTGACAAATTCTGCTCCCTACTAACCTGATTCGTGTTTGAACCAGTAACCCGGAGCTGGGAGGCTGCACAGCTCATTAAAAATTCCCTGAGCGAGTTTTCTGACCCAGTTCCAAAACAACAGAGAAAGCTTTTTAAGTTGGTTTTTGGAATTCATGTCATAAAAGATTCAGGCAACATATGGATTATTTATTCACGCAGGGGATTTAAAATTGCTGCTTTATTAAAAAAATGCAGCTGATTTACAGTACTGGAGTACTGTTTTTTTTGGTTGTTTTTTTTTTTTACAGCTATTCAGGCAGTCACTAAAGCACCGAATGGAGGGGGAAAGGAGGAAACTGGGACAAGGTCTTGGGCATGACTGCAAGGACCCAACAAATCCAGTTCTAGTGTCAAATTGTTTTAATGAAAGAGCTGATTTTACTTCCTACTTGCCCGTGAAAGGCAAAAGGGCACGTTTATTATCTCAACTATTTTATTTGATTCCTTCTGTATAAAGGACTATCCCATTCTCCGTGTATTTTGGATTAAACATTAAAAATAATTGCTCCCATATTTGCTTGTGCAGCACTTCAGAGTCAGTCCCACAACAGATGTCACCAGGGACACATCCATTGAAGATACACCAGCTGTCCTGATCTGTACCAGCTTTAGCTCTACTCCGTGCTCTGTTAATGAAAACAAATACAGGTTTGTGCCTTCACCAAAGCTGCTGTTATTGGCTTCAGGTTCTAGTTGGAAGTCCCCTCCTGTTGCAGATGTGATGCACGTCTAAATCCTCTTGAGGAAACCAAAGGTAAAAATAGAAACATAATGTTGTCATTGCAGGCAAATCTCAAGCAGGCAACAACCTCTCTCCATGACCTTCAGGTAAAGAATGTGGGGTTTTTTTGCTTTGGGGGCTTTCTGTGGTTTTTTTAATCTGTATCCTAAACACACTCTTCTGGTCAGGGCCTTTGTGCAAGGGAAGAAATGGATCCGTGTGTCCAGCTCTCCTGGCAGGGCTTCCCCTTATTTTTCCCCCCAAATCCAACATGTGGGACCCATGAACAATGATGCCTTGTGCAGGATGCAGAGCATCGACCTCATGAGCAGTGTTTAGAGTGGGCAGTGGACAGCCATGGCTGGCACTTCTGAGGGACTCCTTTGACCATGGGCTGAAGAGGCATTTACAGCTTCATACACAATCACAGAATGGTAGGGGCTGGAAGGGACCTCTGGAGATCATCTAGTACAACCCCCTGACAGAGCAAGGTCACCCAGAGCAGGTCACACAGGAATGTGTTCGGAATGTCTCCAGAGAAGGAGACTCCACCACCTCTCTGGGCAGCCTCTGCCAGGGCTCTGCCACCCTCACAGGAAAGAAGTTCCTCCTCATATTGAGATGGAACTTCCTGTGTTCCAGCCTGTCCCCATTGCCCTTTGTCCTGTCACTCACCACCACTGAGAAGAGCCTGACGCCCTCCTCTTGAAACTCATCCTTTAGATATTGATAAGCATTGATCAGATTTTCTCTCAGTCTTCTTCTCCAGGCTAAACAGACCCAGGTCTCTCAGCCTCTCCTCATCACAGAGATGCTCTGTTCCTTTGATACCCTTTGTAGCCTCTGCTGGACTCTCTCCAGTAGTTCCCTGTCCTTCTTGAACTGGAGGGCCCAGAACTGGATAGAGTATTCCAAAACCAGAAATATGTGGGACGTTAAAAGCCTTCACAGTAGGGATGGTATCATAGCCTTATTGATATTAACTTCCATTCCTTTGGAGTTTAAACACTCCTGGCTTCTCCCTTGGATGGAGGACTCCTAACCAGCTGAAGAGCCTCAGGATGGACAGGGATGTCAGCTACACCCTGCCATCTGCAGGTATCCCAAGTCAGGGACCCCAAAAGCAGGGCACGCTCGCAGTGTCCCCACACACACTCCCTGCCTCTCCTGGCATCAGACCCGAGACATCCCCCACTCCTTTCCTTCTGGGTAAGATCCCTCTGACCTTGGGAGGACAAAATGTTCATTTTCTTAAAGTTTCAGTCCAGGAAAAGCCAAGGAGCTGTGCTGTGGACCAAACCCAGCATCTTCCCAGTTGAACAAAAAGGCTGATGTCTCACGCCCTCATCTTGTAATTCAGAGATTCCCAAAAGAGTCCAGCCGAGGTCATACTGTAACTTGGATAAACATCCAGTGCTGCACCATGGAAAAAAACCAAGTAATCAGCCCTATCTTGCCAATCTTCTCAAGCAAGACAAATATAAGAGTCCATGTAATTATAAGCCTGATGATAGCCTGAAACTTAACTCAGGTAAAATACTCTATAGCTGATCTGAGAGTCAATTAAAAAAAAAAATTAAAAGAAAGCGGTATATTTCATTCCAAACAAAGAGTAATTATGGCAAGCTTCTTATCTGTTGATAATATTATGAGATTGATTGCAAAAGCTCGCTGTGGCTGCTGCAATAGACTCTGCAGGGTGTGTGGTGTGGCACAGCGTGGCATTTTGATTAAGAGGCAAAGTGGATTAAAAATTGGCTGATAGGTCTCAAAACGTAACAGGGGTTTTTGTTCTGATGGTTTTATTTCTACTGGTTTCCACAGAAATAAATTTTTAGCATCGTGCCATTTAAAGTTGTTCGTTAACAGCCTAGAGAGATGCAATAGTCCATAAATGTCTAAAAAAAAATAAAAGGGCACTAATCAATTATGAAGAAAACAGGTCTTTGATACAGACCAATAAGTGTCCGTCAGTAAATGAGATGTAAGTAAACAATATATATTTATGTGAGGTCTATAATGAAAGTGTGTCACTACAAAGATTGCAAGTTAAGTTCCTGGGGAGGACTCTTACTGGAGGCTGGAGGACCTGGTGCATCATCTGCTGAACGTGAGCTCCAGAGTGACAATGGCAAAACCCCTGGATGTGATCTTTGCTATATCCTGATTATAAAAGCACAAAGCAAAAGTAAGAGAGAGATTTGTGTCATGCCCACGGGGAGGCTGCTGCTGAAATGTTTGTCCCATCTGATGCCTACAAATTCGAGGAAGATGCTGATGAAATCAGAGAAGTTTCAGGAAGGAGCCACAGAAATTACTGAGGGACTGGAAAACATGTCTCTTGAGAAAGAAATCAAGTGATATAACTTAGTTTATTCTTAAGTGCGTTGGCCAGGGAGCTGTTTATGCTTTAAACATGGGGAACAGAGATATGAAAGTTAGTCTTCAAGCCAAGAAACAAATTCAAAAGCTGGAAAATCGAACTGGCCAAATATAGGGTATTTTTCACATGGTTTCATAGGGATAGCAAAGTCTATGCAGCTGGGCTGGGAATTCATCTTCCAGTTCCACCCCATGTTTTGCCTCCTCCTCTCCCACCCAGGCAAGTTTAAAACATCTTTAGTATGTTTGCCCAGTTGCAGCCAAAATTACTGGGATGAAGCAGTGGGAAAATACAAATCTCAAAGACAGGGCAAGTCCATAAGTGTCCTGACAACGAGCAACTGGGCATTGTTGTGCGTATTCATGCTCTTTTGCAGAGGAAGCCGGATGGTGATTACTCTTCATCCTGTCTAGTGCAGATGCCAGATGGCCAGTTCATGCCCCATTTGGCTTATACTAGGTTTTTCCAGAAGCCTGACCAAAGACTGAACCAGAGCAGTCCTGTGGTTTGCATATTATAGAAGATGGAGGTAGACATCAGCAGTAGCCTTTCTGATCTTACTGTCTCTGAACACATGACCATTTGACTCAAAAACAAAGCCAGTGAAGAAAGCAAAAGGAAAAAAAAAAGGTAACCAGTCAGCTTGGCCAAGGGAAACAGCCTCATCAGAGAACAAAGAGGAGTTTAAATGGCCCACCCCAATTTAACAGGTGCCAATGGTTTTGACTTTGCCCTGCTCTCCACGGGAGATGGCTATGAGCTGTGTGAGCATGGCTACCAGGGAAGACAGAGAGGTGGCCACAGCATTGTCTCGTCTGAGGCAGACTTTAGCTGTTGGAGGTGGAAATGGGGGCTTCCCTGGCTGCTGTCCCAGCCTTCTGACGCACAGATGAGGGCTCAACAGGACATCCTCCCCCTCACCAGTGTCTTGGCTCTACATCTCACCACCACCATGGACTCTGCTAGTGGCTCCAATTTACATGTTAATTCCCTGGGCTGGAAACTCCACCATCCCCTGCTATTTGAGCAATGGCTTTCAGGTGGGCAGCTGGGCCATCAACCGTCTGCCTGAAATTGCCTGGCCAGTACAAAGGGGGTTTGGCTTGACTCACACAGCCCTTGTGCTCTCTATGCTTCTCACCCTGATACAGCTGCCCATTTCAGTTATCCTGAATATTTCACTTGCCAAGCAGCCTCCACAAGAGGAAGGAAGACTCTGGACTGAGCTGGTGAGGAGCAGAATCCCATAGATGGCCCACAGTTGGGAGTCTGGAGCCTTCAGAAGAGGCAAAGTGTGTGTTTGCACAACCTCCTTCACCAGGGACTGGCTTCCAGCACTTGCTCAGAACATGCTGAGAGGTAACTTAAGACTGTGACTGGCAGATTTATTCCTTTTTCCTTGGTAAATAAGGGTCATGGTACCGGGTCTGTTGTAGGTGCAGGGACAGGCTGGTTTTACTTGAGTAGCCATATTTGGCTTTGGTGTTCAGGCTGATTACAGCTATCAAAAAACCTGGCTTTGAAGCAGTATATTACCTCAAATACTTTCAGTACTAGAAACGGGGAAGCTATCAGTTTCAGTGGCCCTGTTCCACCTTCCCATCTCCCAGCTTTAAGGTCCCTTCCAACTCCAACCATTCTATGATTCTATATATGGGAATTCAAAGGTACCCCTTGATGCCACAGGGCTCTACTCCTGACAAGGACAGAAAAAAACCAACTGGAAAATAAAGGTGTTGCTGCTGCTGAATTGAAGGTGGTCCCCAAGTTAAACTTGCACTTTGCAAGCTATAATTATGTGTTCCACAGGGATAAGCAGCAGACGCCCTAGCTGGCCAGTCATCATCATCATCTCCCCAGAAGATACATCCTTGGGTGGGTTGGTGCAAGAACTAGCCCAGTGACTCAGACCATTAGCCCAGGCTCAGGTTAAGACACAAGCTGTCCAGTTTTCTATGGTGTAGACCCACTGCTCATGAGGCAGTCCAGCTCCAGGGTGAAAAACCAGCTGAGCCCTGGAGAACAACAGGGTCATTTTGTATGACTTATTTTCTTGAATATTTTGGGGGGGGATCATAATTAATTTTCCTATCACAAATAAGTAAGAACCAGGAACCTTGAAAAAAGTTGTCCACGGTATTCTAAACACAGGAAACTTGCAAGGACCTGGTGGTCCCAATAGTTTCTCCTGGTCTCCATCCCCACCAGTGCAGATATCTGGAGGCTGCTGGGGCCACCTTCAGGCTGAAAACCCCTGAAAACTCTTAGTTGCTCTGCTATTTCAGTAATGCCCCAGCCCCCAAATATTTGGTAATGTCTTTGAGCCACATTGCAGCCAAGGCTTGTTTCAGAAGCCCACCAGCCTGCTGTGTGGGCCCCAGCTGATGCCTTACAGAAGACCTGCGGGTAGAAAAGCCAGCTGCTGTTGGCTTTTCTCTCACTACCCCTCTGCAGACACAAGAGAGAAGGGGCTCCTGACTCTTCCTGAAGAAGCTGCAGCTCCAAATGCCTCATGCCAGCCTAGAAAACATAAGATAAAAACTAGAGTCTGGTTTTTGTGCACAGAGAAGAGGATGTTTCAGGGCTTCTTCCAGAGGAGAAAAGAAAAAGCTCTGGGGGACAGTGGAAGAGAGATCTTTAAACACTGGAAAAGGTTTTAATAGCAGTATATCTGCCTGAATCAACACAGTAAGCCAATAGTGTTACAGAGTTAAATATCACACTGACTTCCTTCATATCCTCCTCCCTGTGGTCCTGACCTTTTACTCTTCCATCTCTGCTACCTGCCTTCTGTGTTTCCCGTCCTCTTTCTGAGCTCGTTCTGCCATCCCTGCTCCATGTTCTCCAGCAGTAAATACCAGCTGCTCTTTGGCAGTCAGTGATCAATGGGAGAAAAAAACCCACAAAAAAACCCCTGAAGCTAAATATTCTGTGTTTTTTAAAATGGACTAAACCTGACCCTGGAGACTCACCGGTTTGAAACTCAAGGGCTCTCCGGCCAAAGCTGTTGGCCCAGGAAAACCTGTGTGTGGAGGGGGAAAGGCTGGTGGTCCTGCCCATCACTCCCAGCCGGGCTGGCACCAGCGTCTCTATGAACTGAATGGAGCAGGAGGCAGCACCCAAGTTTTGCTCTGGGAGCTGCTCCAAGTTTTTCTCTGGGAGCCAGAAAGTAGTGAAGGCTTGCTCTGAAAGCAGCCATCCTTCCCTCAGGGACCCCGAGGGACACATCCCTTTCTGCCTCAGGAGGTGTGTTGGTGAGGGATGAGTCCAGAGCTCCCAGCTCTTTGCCCAAGTTTGCATCTGATTAACAAGGTGGCCTCATGAAATCCCCTCAGCTCAAGCTGTACAATGTCTGTGCTGGGCTCAGAAGGGCCCTGGGGAGGAGGCTTTGATGGAGATTAAGCGGTGCAGCACAAAGAAGTCTCTTTTCACTTTGGCAGCACGGACAACCTTAGTAGTTATTCCACTCAGCAAGTCCTGTCAGCGTTTTAAGGATTCAGATACTCAGCTGGGATTTATTATTTAGTTGAAAGCAGAGACAAAATTAGCAGGGATAAAACAGAATTTACAACAGCTATGTGTAAAACCCTGTCAAACACGCGTTTTGCTCAGAGCTTAACCTACAAATGTGCCATGTAGTCCTCCCGTTCACCGCGGAACAAGCGTGTGGTGTCTCTGTAGTGGTGAGATCTAGCATAAAAATAAAGTCTTTTTTTGCATTCATCTTCAATCACAGTGATGTAAACACGCAGAGGAGTCTGTAACTGTGCTTTAAGTGAAGAGCTAAGAAAACTTGCCGTGCATGTATTTATTTTTTTTTTCCTGGACTCCTGGGAGCTGTGAGTCAATCACAGCTGAATATGCATAGAAAGTCCCAGATAACCGTGATGGAATTTCATTATAGACACTGTGTAAAAAGCATGCAGAAGTTCAGGTAGTATAAAGAGACCACAGTGCAATATTTTAAATGTTTTAAAACTGCTGGTAAAGGTAAAGGAGTTCCCCAGCCAGCCTTCATTAGTATAAAAGATGCTTAAGTCTTCTCCTGCTATTACTATAATGTTTTGCTTTTCCATCTTCATTTGCTCTAATGGTTTTGGTGTTAAACGTAACAGGCTTGGATCATTTTCTCTTTTTCACTTTTCCTTGGTGGTAAGTACCGTCCCTAAATAGATTAATGAAGCAGAGCCTATAAACTCTGCTATTAATTTAGTTGAAAAACATGCCAACTTGACAAGCCTATAGTGTATTAATTGAATAAGTTACTTGAATTGCAAGGCATGTGGATAAATAGATTTATATATATAACAGAGCAAGAATTTAGAAGATATGTTATTCATTATGTTCTCTTCATAGATGTTTCTCCTAGCTTGTCTACATAGATATGTGTATATGTATGTTGAAAAATATCAAAATATATAAGATGTTAACTGTAATATATACATTTGGAGGAAAACAAATGTGTGCGATCAGTTTACAAGATATTAAGTACATACTCATGGTAGGTATTCTGTACCACCTTTTCCATCAAAAGTGTGGTTATTTTACATGCTTTACAACTGGAAAGGCACGAGTATTTGGCTTATGGTTTGTTGTGCCTGAACATCCTAACTGAGAATGTTGTTCTTGAAGGAATAAATAACATTTCTTGAGGTTTGTTTTGATCATGAAAAAATAAAACCCAAGCATCTCCTGTCCTTGTTTTTTAGAACTTACTGAAATTTAAAAGTTGGCAAAGATACTCGTTAATAATTTACTGAGGACCGAGATGTGTGAAATGCAGCATCATAAGAATAATAGTAGTAGTAATAAATAATAATAATCATAGAATAATTTTGGTTAGAAAAGACCCTTGGGATCATTGAGTCCAACCATCTACCCTACTCTACAAAGTTCTCCCCTACACCATATCCCCCAACACCACATCTAAACGACTCTTCAACACGTCCAGGGATGGGGACTCAACCACCTCCCTGGGCAGCCTGTTCCAATGCCCGACCACTCTTGCTGTGAAAAATTCCTTCCTAATGTTTAGTCTAAGCCTACCCTGTTGGAGCTTGAAGCCATTGCCTCTCATTCTGTCACTGCTGGGACTGTTTAGTTTGAGGAAGAGGAGGCTGAGGGGAGACCTCATCACTCTCTACAACTGCTTGAAAGGACACTGTAGAGAGGTTGGTGCTGGTCTCTTCTCACAGGTAATTAGTGACAGAACGAGACGGAATGGACAGGAAACGGGAAGATAGTGAGATCTACAGAACTAATAATTTTAATAAAAAACAATGCATGTATTGATTTTAAGTGACTATAAGAGAAAAAAACACCTTTGCAGAACATGGCTTGCAATAGGTAGTACTGTAAAAGTGCATTTCCTCCCCTCTGATAAATTTGCTCTTGCAAAATACGCTATTATATAGACAGCTAAAGGTACTATAAAATCAGGTCTGTTTTTCTATGCTTCACTGTTCTTCAATTCTCAAAGAAAGCACAGAAAATGAAGGAATTAAGGAAAAGAAAGAGAAGATAAAGGAATTTAAAAATGGGTCTCTGACCCTCAAAGCAGTGATGAGAAGAAAATTTTCTCTTTAGTTTATGGAAATTGCAGTCTGCTGCCTAGATAGAGATAACTCTGCAATGCAACTTCATTCTTGCTGAGCTTTTCTTTCCTTTAATCCTGCTGACTAGAAACACTCTATTTCTGTACTGTAAGCATCATCTACTTTAACTGAAAAGCCTTAATTTAATTTTTCTAGACAGGACTGAGAGATGTTTCTGTGGTTGCTATTATGAACAGAAGAAAGGCAGGTAAAAACTATTTATTTCTCAAATTAAATATAGTATTGACTGAAGATTTAAATCCTATGAATCTGCATGGCACGTTTTTGATTCTCACATATCCTCTCGAGAGATTTATATATGTGACTACTGCTTCCTGGCTCCATAGAGAGAATAAAATGCATAAATCAGGTATTGGAGTTAATCTGCATCTCATCTCATGGGAAAGGGAGAGCAAGAGAGGGAGCCCTTGTGGAGATTCATCCGATAACAAGTTCATAAATGAGATGTTTCATGGTGGCAGCATTTGTGAGATGGAGTGTGTGATGTGGAGTACAAAAATGCATCGCCAGCTGATAAGCTAGTCATAGATGGCTTAATTTCACTGAAGTTGCTGGAATTGCACTCATACTTTTTTTTTCCCCAGCTGAAGAGGAGAAAAGTGAAAAGCTTTCATCAGAAGCAGTGTAAAAATTTGCTTCACAGAGACATAAATACTGGGCTAATGGGTGTGAAAGAGGCAAAAGAGAAGTCTGCTTAGTTTTTCTCATTTAGAAGAAAATTACTGCCACAGACTGACACACCACAGAGAATTAATTAATTCCCTCAATAGCATTGAAGGAGAAGATGGAGAAATTGCTCATGGTGGTGAAAGACAAAATCATAGAATTTCCAAGGTTGGAAGGGACCTTTCTGATTGAGTCCAACCGTCAACTCAACACTGACAAATACCATCACTAGACCATATTGCTGAGCAAAAGTGCTGCAAGAAGCACTTCTTTTTGCGGCCCCACTGCCAGGGTCATCCATACAAATATCAACCCAAGCTGGTTGGTTTTCCCACTGGCACTGTGGCTTTCAAATGTCCCCTCTTTAGGCCATTTCTTAACTTCCACAGGCAATGAAAGAGAAGGTGAGATCTTAAGAGGGGCCTTTTGTCCAGAAGCAGTATGGTAGCTGTAGCCACAGCAGCAAGCCAGGACTCAACCAAAGACATAGAGATTGTTCTCTCACGTAACGAGCGGCTGAAGTTAGGTGAGAAGCAGGATTTTAAGACCTCCCTCCTGTGCTATTTTGTGGTGGGAAATTAGACCAGTGGTGTCCAAATTTTTTTGATTGTGTAGTAAAAAAATTTGAGCATGCACCCCCAATATATGTGTATTTATTTATAAATTATATTCATGTACAACATGTAAGAACATTATAAACCATACAGAAACCCAGAAATTAAAATAGTATGAGACAAAGTTGAAACAAACACTGTTTATATTGTATTTTATTTCCACATTTTAGTAATTAATGGCACAAAAAGTATTTTCTTCTCTCACACCAATGGCTTGTCTTGAGCAGCCTTGGTTTGTACACACTGTGCTTTGGAGACCACTGATTTAGATAGTCCCCTTACTCCAGGTGCCCTGGAATCCTCTCTGGAGAACAATGTCTGCCCCTTCCCCACAAGTGGCCCTGGGTGTTTACCTTGTATCTGGCCACCTTCTCCTCCGCACCCACCCATCTCTCTGTGTTCTCCATGTTCCTGGCAAGCATCATTTTAGGGATCCACCTCTCTTAACCACTCTAATGTTGCTTGTGTCAGATTAATACAATCACTTCAGCTGCAGGTGCTGAGGTTTTAATTACACCCATGGCATGTTCAGCCTCTTCAACTCACAGATGTGTTATTTTTCTACTCAATATACCCATCAATTCTAATTATTCCAAAGCATTGGAGGCAGAAAAGTGCAAAAATGACTTTTGGTATGACTAGTGTTCAGGCAATAATCTTTGGGTCCAAAAATACCAGACTTCTTCATCATTCACTTCATCCTGAAGAAGCAGACCCCTGACCTGCCTTCCAAAAGTACTTCCTACATCCTACCCTAAGCCTAATGCCACCACTAGTCACAGCTCAACCACAACCCACAGAGACCTTTCCCAAAAAACAGGGAACCAAAAGGCCTAGGCTAACACATCCATGACCTTCTCCAACTTCTCCAGCTCTGCAGCCCTAGGATAGAATTGGTTTCATTGTCCTGGGTATTTGGTACTGCTGAGGCCCCATCTCACGCTAAGCCCCCCACAGCAAGAAAGACACTGAGGGGCTGGACTGTGTCCAGAGAAGGGCAAGGGAGCTGGTGAGGGGTCTGGAGCACAAGTCTTGTGAG